>JAJLZM010000192.1:0-22409 GCA_030572235.1 Ambrosiozyma kamigamensis | reverse complement strand
GTAAATGTATTCAGCTAAAAAAGGCCTCTGTGGACAACTTTTTGTCGCCTCGAGTCGACGACCCGTCGACAATTTTCAATTTCAAAAAAATCAACAATTAAATTCAAAAACTAGTAATTCATTTTATTTTATTAGTTTATCAAAAACCAATTAAAAATGTCTAAACAGATAGAAACACTACTGATCTTACCATGTCATGCGATCTATGCACCAATTGAACCAACAAATGAAATAAAACATTATGAATCACCTGAATTAAATGGTCCAGGTTCATTACAAACTGATTGGAAATTAGTTAAATTTCAATTAGAATCACAAGATCAAATTTCATTTTTATATCATATTTATAAATCAATTGAATTATTACAACAATTAGATGATTCAGTATTAATTATATCTGGTGGTTATACAAAATCTGAAATTAAGAAATCTGAAAGTGAAAGTTATTTAAAAGTTGCAAAAGATCGTGGTTTAATAAACAATAATAATATTAATAGAATTTTATTAGAAGAATATGCTAGAGATTCATTTGAAAATGTTTTATTTTCAATTATAAAATTCAAGAAACAATTTGGTTATTATCCTAAAAAAATTAAAATTATTGGATTTGAATTTAAAAGATTTAGATTTATAAATCAACATTTAAAAATATTACAATTTCCAATTAATAATTTAGAATATATTGGAATTGGACCAATTTATCCAACTAAAGAACATTTTAAAATAATAGATGATGAGGTTTATTTAAAACAAAAATCTTTCTTTTTTGATGATTTAATTAAATCTGAAAATAAATTTGCTGTTGAATTATTTAATTTAAATCCATTTGGTTCTAAAAATTCAAAATTACATTTAAAAAAAGAATCAAGAGATCCATTTAATAAATCAATTGAAATTAAAAATGAATATTTAATTAAAAATGAAAATGATTTAATTTTAAATAAAATGATTGAAATTGATGATTTGGAAATTAATGATGCTTGGAAAATTTATAATGAATTTTGTAAAGATAAATTTCCATGGATATAATTAATTAATAAGTTATATTGTTTTATTGTTTTATTTATAAAAGTAAATATTTAATACAAAAAGAATTATATATCATCTTCTTCATAACCATCTAATAAATCAATTAATTCATCTTTACGTTTCTTTAATTCATCAAGTTTAATTAATTCATCTTCTAAATATTTAATTTCAGTTTCATTATCTTCATAATGTTTTAAAGAATCTTTATCAATAATATTAAATTTCCAAGATTTTTCATTATTTTCATTTATTATATTTAAATTTAATAAATAATCATGATATTTAATTAATGAATCTCTTGAACTTATAGTAATTATTGAAAATTTCTTTTGTTTTAACATTTCAAATAATAAATCTTCAAAATCAAATGAAATTGCACTTGTTGGTTCATCTAATATAACAAATGGTTTATTATGAAATAAAATTCTAGCAAATATTAATTTTTGTTTTTCACCACCAGATAATAAATTTGACCAATTTTTTTTATTTTCATTATTATTATTTGATTTATAATTATCATTAATATTATTATAAATTTTAATTTTTTCACCTTTTAACATAATTTCATCAATAATAATTTTTTTTGAATTATTAATTGAAATTGATGGATTATAATCTAATGAACCAAATCTATCAATTAAATAATTTAAACCAACTTCATCTAACATTTTTAATAAATCATCATCATTTAAACCTTTTGATAACATTTCAAAATGATTTAATGGATAAATAATTTGATCTCTTAATGAACCATTTGATAAAAAATAAGATTTTTGAGAAACAAAAAATAAATCATTTGAATTTGGTTTTGATAATAAACCAGAATATAAAGGCCATAATTCAGAAATTAATCTAATAATTGAAGTTTTACCAATTGAATTTTTACCTAAAATTAATAAAGATTGATTCTTTTTTAATTGAAATGATAAATGATTAATTAAATGAACACCATTTGAACCTAAATAAGAAGGAATTATAATTGGAATATCTTCAAATCTTAAACCAGGATAAGAATATTGAATTGTACCATTAATACCATTATTATTTGCAGATTGTAATTGTAATTTTGATTTTGAAGTAAAAGAATTCATTTTAATATTTGAACCAAAACCCATCATTTTCATATTATCATTTTTTAAACCATATTGAAAATTAATATCATGAACTTGATGTAAATTAATTAATAAATTAAAAACGGTATCAGTAATACCAGATAATCTTGATAAATCTTTAATTGAATACATTAATCTTGAACCAGCATCAGCCATTGATAAAATTAATCTTTTATTAACAATAAAAGATTTTAAATTATTAGTTGAATCATTAATTAAATTATTTTTATCAAATAAAATTGGAAAACTTGCAAATAAATAACCAAATGAAGGCCAAATAAATTTTAAAATATAATTTTCTAATAAATCATAATTAAATCTTAATTGAATTTCAAATTGAATTTGATTTAATAAATTATTAAAAATTTTTAAAATTTTAAATTTTTCAAATTTAATTCCTTTATAAAAAGAGATTTCTTCAGAATTATTAATTAAATTTAATTGATAATTATAATAAATACTTTGTAAATAATTTTTTAATTTCCATAATTTATTAAAATTTGGAGAATTTGATTTTAAAAAATAACCAGTTATAAAATAATTTAATAAAATACCTAATATACCAATTGAACCAATATTATCTCTTAAATAAATAGCAAAAAATATTAAATCAATTGTTGGTTTACCAACAGAAGAAAATAAATTTGTTAAAGTTGTTGAAAATTTATTTAAATCTTCAGTTAAATTTTGATCAATATATTTAAAATCAATTTTATAATCTAAATCATTATTTTTATCATTAAATTGTAATTTATAATAAACCAATCTTGAATTCATATATAAATCATGACAATATCTAACTAAATTTGTTCTAAAGTTTAAAGCTAATCTATTTGTTAAATATTTAATACCAGAATTAATATAGGAAGCAGGAACAGCAATTAAAAACCAATAAATTAAATCTCTTATAAACAATTTTCCTTTTAAACCAATTAAATCTTTCATAATTTCCCCATCTAATCTAGTAACTAATAAAGTTAACCAAGTTCTAGCAATTAAACATAATAATTGAGATAATAATAAATAAGTATTTTTATGTAAAACATTTGGAATTAAAATTAATCTCCAAATAATAAAGATTTTTTCAAAAACTTTAGATTCAATAATTGAAGAATTAGATTTATTTAAATGTGTAGAACTATTATTGTTGTTATTATGATGATCTTTTAAGAATTTTTTAAATATTAATTTATCATGTTCATATTTATCATAATTAATTTTATTAATTTTAATTTTTAAAATTTGATTTTTATAAGGAACATTAATTAATCTATAATTATAATTTGAATTATTTAATAAATTTGGAGAATTAAAAGAACTTGAAGAAGATTTTTTTAAAATTGATTTTTTAAATATATTAATTAATTTAATTAAATTATAAATAAATAGGATAATTGAAGAAGAAAATATTGATATTAAGAATAATAAAACAGGTTTTGATTTGATATTGATATTTAGTAATCTTATTATAGCATTGTTTTTGAGAAGAAGTCTCCTTAGAGGGTTGTTGTGTTGCGTGAGTGTTAGTTTTGATAGTATCATAATGGTTAATTTTTCAGGTAATAGTCAGTTTATTTTAAATAGTAAATACTGGGGATTCTCTTGTCTTTATAAGCTGCTACCATTTTCACTTTCACATGCTCCCAGAATGCGGGGAGGGCACGTGAGAGGCACGTGTAGCGGTCACATGACCAGTCCATATCACACTACACACACGTGACTCATTACAGCCAATCACAGCGCGGCAGAACGTCAGCACGCCTTCGGAACCGCACCCGGGCCTGCCCACCGACGCGCCGGTCCGGTTTGCGCGATCCGACTAGCACCACCGCTCCCACGCAGCGCTCTCTCAGCTAACCCCGCACCATTTCCCGGACGGCGCTCCTCTCCCCGTCCTCCGCCCGGATCGCCGACCGCTCTCCCGCTCGCTTAAAAATGACCCAGTTCAACTCTTTTAATTTGAAGTTTGAACCATTAAAATCACTTTTTCCTTTACCACTACAACAAACAACCACAAATCACATCACACTAACCATGTCCATAAGAATACTACAGAGATACAACGCTCCTCTCTTGCAGCTACCAAGACTCACCTCAAAACCTGTTCTCATACTTTCAAACCGTCTCTTGTCAACTCAATTAGCAAAAGACTCTAATACTGTTGATTCAACTCCTGATTTCTTATCCTCTTCTTCATCAACTAGTTCTTCATTATCTAACAACCCTAATAAATGGTCTAAACATACTATCACAAATAGACCTATATCTGAACCTGAACAACAACAAACTCCTATTAAACCTGAACAACTATTGGATACTAATACTACTAGTCCTATAACTGGTAAAAGAACAAGAACAAGAAGAAAAAGAAGAGAATTAAAACCAATTAAACAAGTTATAACATTAACTCCAAATGCAATGTCACATTTAAGAAATTTAAATAAACAACCAATACCAAAATTAATTCGAATTTCAGTTAAAAATAGAGGTTGTTCTGGTTTAACTTATCATTTAGAATATGTTTCAAAACCTGAAAAATTTGATGAAATTATTAAACAAGATGATGTTACTGTTGTTATTGATTCAAAAGCTTTATTTTCAATTATTGGTTCTGAAATGGATTGGATTGATAATAAATTAAGTTCTAAATTTGTTTTTAAAAATCCAAATTCAAAAGGTACTTGTGGTTGTGGTGAATCTTTTATGGTGTAATTGATTTACATTATTATCGTTTCTTTCTTTTCTATTTAATATATATATCATTCATTCTACTCTATAGTTCTTCTTATTTATACTTTTATTAAATTAACTATTTTAAAGTAAATATAAAATTAAATATTTAGGAGGTTGCTTCAGGTAGACCTCTGTGATGACCAGTAAAATATAAGCAAGGTTCAGATTCCAACAGTCCATAACAAAGACCATAAAGAACAGATATCGATTATAAGCCAGCTTTTTTATAAACGTATTTTAAGCAAATAAACAAAATAAAACGAACGAAATAAACTAAAAATAATAACAATAATAACAATAATAAAAATAAATATATAAATTAAACACAATTAAACATAATATGCAATGTCTCTCTCTCTTTTTTTTTTTCTTAATTAAATAGCACTTGTCTCTCTTTTTAACCAATTATAAGCTAAACTATTCTTTTCAAATTCATTTTGATAAGTATTCCAAATTAATTCATGATATTCATTAATCCATTGAATTTCAAATTTATTTAATAATTCAATATTAATTAATTTTTTACAATATGGAACTAATGTAGTTGTTTCAAATTCTAAGAAATTTTCATTAACATCTGATTGTTTAGCAAACATCATATTTTCAATTCTAATTCCATATTCATTAACTTTATAATATCCTGGTTCATTTGAAATTAAATGACCTTCTTTAATAATTAATTTTTTACAATAATCTCTAAATCCAATTCCAACACCCATAGAATGAACTGGTCCATATGAATCAACTCCATGTCCTGTACCATGTAAATAATCTAATCCATTTGACCATAAAAATTGTCTTGCAATTGAATCAATTTGGAAACCAGTACAATTTTTTGGAAATTTTAAATGACCTAATTGTAAATGACCTTTTAAAACTAATGTATAATTATCAATTTCTTCTTGTGATGGGTTTGTAAAATGTATTGTTCTTGTTGTATCTGTTGTACCATGTAAAAAATGACTACCTGAATCACAAAGATAAATATGATTTGGATTTATAATTGATGATAAATCTGATTTTGGTGAATAATGTATTATAGCAGCATTTGAACCAGTTGAAGAAATAGTTTCAAATGATAATCCTTTAAAATCTTTTAATTCAGATCTAAATTCTAATAATTTTAATGCAGCATCATATTCAGTAATAAATTCAAATTCATTAATTAATTTATTTTCTAACCAAGAAAAATATAAAATTAAAGCTTTTGAATCTTTTAATTGAGCTAATTTTTGTCCTTCTAATTCAATTGGATTTCTAATTTCCTTTAAATCTTTAATTGGTGAATCAATAATTTTAAAATTTTTAGCTAATATACAATTAATCATTTTCCAAGTTGATGAATTTGTTAAATAAATTGATTTATTAATTGAATTTAATTGTGAAGATATTCTTCTTAAATCAGACCAAACTTCATCATATTTTTTTAAATGACAATTAATTTCTTTTAAATAAGATTGAAATTCATTAAATCTTTCATGATTATTTGTATATAAAGTTAAATTTTCACCACCATTTTCAATTATTAAATAACTATAAAATAAAGGATTAAATTGAATATCATCACCTCTTAAATTTAATAACCAAGCAATTTCATCTAATGAATTTAAAATTAAAGAATTATTATTTAAATAAATATCATTTAATTTTTTTAATTTTGATTGAGTTGTTTCACCAGTTATTGAATCATCTAATTTAATAATTGGTTTAAATTCTCTAATTGGTTTAATTTCAAAATCATCCCAAATTTTATCAATTAAATTTTCTTTAATTGGAATTAATTTAATTTTAGCTAATTCATTATTTGATTTTTTTAATTCTAAATCAATTAATTTTTGAAAATTTAAAATTTCTTCATAAGTAAATAAATTTGGATCTAAACCAATATTAATTAATAAACCTGAATCTAAAGATTGTTGAATTGAATTTGAAATTACAAATTCTAACCAAGTTTGTTCACCAGGAATACCTTGTTTTAATAAAGTCCAATTAAAATCTAATTCATTTGTAGCTTGAGTGAAATAACGACCATCAGTTGATAAGATAGCTTGACCTTCAGGTTTTGAATTCATACATGTAACATCTCTAGTTATAATTGCAACACCAGCAGAACCACTGAAACCTGAAATAAAAGAACGTCTTTGATCAACATTTGAAGTATATTCAGATTGATGAGAATCTTCAGATGGTACAATATAAATAGCTAAATCTAATTTTGACATTTCAATTCTTAATTTTTCTAATCTTAATGAAGTATTAATTTCATCTTGATTTTCACATTTTGAATCAATTGTATATAAAGAAGCAGGAGCAGGAGTATTACTTTTTTTAGGAGAACTTAAAGGAGAATTCATTTGAGATATTGAACGACGTTGGTTTGAAGAGTTAGTTCTTGAAATGGACATTCTTTTCAAATAAGAAGAAGAACGCCTGTTATTTCTTGATAACAAGCCTGGAGAACAAGTACAATTAGAGCAAGGTCTATTTGAGCCGTTTAAATAACGGGCACCATTTGAATTGTGACCAGGAGTAGTAGTTCTGGTGTTTGCGATTGTTGTAGCACCAGTGGTTCCATTGTGGGATAACAGAGAGAACATGGAAGGTTTTGGTTGCAGTGCATGGGACATCATGGGTTGTAGGATATTAGATGAAGGGCAAGGGTATGAAGGGTATGACAGTAGTAACAGTGACAGTGGCAGAGAGAGGACAGTGGTGGTGGTGGCAGTGTGAGAGAAGAGAAGTGGCAGTGGGAGAGGAAGAAGAGCAGGCTGTGATGCTGTCAAGAACCAGATTAACTAGGGATTGCAGAACAATTGACAGTATAATAGGAAAAGGGAAACAGACACTGGAACAGACAGCCAATCAGCGCGCGGGAAACAGCGCTTATGTCAGCCACGTGACTCAATGCCCACACGTGACCGCAGTCACGTTCCGCCAGAAACCCTCGCTCGAAAGGTCGTGCGCAAATACAGGCCCTGGAGCACTATAAAAGGAACACTTTTCCCACTTTTTTTCAACCAGCAACTCTTTTGATTTTCTTCTTTTCTTCGTCGACGTACTTCATAGGATCATTTCTATAGGTCACGTCTCTCTTTGACTCTTCAAAACAGTCACTGAATCCAACTTGGTTGATGAGTTAAGATACCTTTACAATCCCTTTAAAGTGAGATTTTTTTTAGCTTGTTCCATGATCCTAGTGATCTGGTCATCTATTTAATTTTAACTGTTTTAGCCTTTCAACTTTAGAATATATTTTATCTTTTGATTTCTGTTATTCTGTGGCAAAGGAGCAATGATCTTTACCTCTTCTTGTATGTGCCTTGTCTTGTTACAGGTGATATGTTGAGGTGGGTGTAAATGGCTGTCTGACAAGTTATTTTCAATAATTTAGTTTATTGATTGTGTCTTGAATAACTCTTATGATTACTTCGACCACTGTTTTTACTATATACTTACTTTATAAAAGTTTATACTCTAATAAAAAAAAATAAAAAATGAAAAAATTTGTTGTAAATTTAAGTTGTAACTTGTAAATGAAGAAAAAAAAAATTTGCAACGCGTAAAAAAAAGTACCAGCCACACCTCTTTGCTGCTTTGCCACATCTCCTGATTCACCAGCCACACTCCCTTCTATTTTCAAATTCTGGTGATTTTTTTGATTTTTTTGACCATTTTGATCATTTTTTCCTTTAGAAAAACTAGTTTTTTCTTAATATTTGATGTCAGATATCCAATTGGATCAAGTGGTATACGTATGTTTCAACTTATTTCTCATTTAAACCATTGAAATCACTAATATTAACACCACATTTTTATAACCCAAAGTTGATTGAATCATTATATAATCCATTAAATACTCCAAAACAAATATCTGAAATTCAATTAAATTTACAAAATATTCAAAAATTAGATGAGAATTTCATTATAGCTGATCAATTATTAAATTATGATTCATTAAATTGTAAATTTTTTGGTGCTTTAACTTATACAATTAAATTAAATACAATTATAATTAATGATAATAATCAATTAAATCAAATTATAATTAATTTATTAAATCATTTAATTAATTTAATCAATAATAATTATAATCATAATAGATTATTTGTTATTAAAAAATTATTATCAAATTTATCTTTAATTTATATTAAAAATTATAAAAATTGGTTAAATCCATTAAAATCTTTTTATTTATCATTAACTTTAAATCAAATTATAATAAATGATAACGATAGGGAACCCAATTTTGATAATGAAAAAATAACTGGTTTAACTATAATCTTTTCACAAATATTAGTTGAAGAATTAATGAAAAAAGAATTATCAAATATAAATCAATCTGATTTACATAAATTTGTTCATTTAAATTTATTTACAATAACTGAATCAATATTATTATCAACTATTCAAATTGAAAACTTAATTGATATTTGGTTAGATTGTTTAAATTCTTGGATTAATTATGCTTCAAAAGCTGAATTAGATTCAATTGAAAGATATAATTTTATTAATTTATTACAATATCCATTAAATTTAATTAAATTAAATTCAAATGAAAAATCAATTGATTTATTAATTGATACATTAGATATAAATCCAACCTTTTTAAAAAAACCAATTTTAAAAAATCAATTAAATGATTTAATTTTTAATGAATTTGGTTTAAATTTTATTTTAATTAATAAAAATGATAATGAATTAATTTTAAAATTTTCAAGATTAATTATATTATATTTACAAATTGATTTAATTCATTCTTCAATTAAATTATTAAATGATGATTATCAAAATGATTTACAATTTTTATTAAATTTAACAAATTTTCCAGGTATACCAATTGATGAAGAATTAATTTCAAAAGATTTTATTGAATTTTGGTTTCAATTAAGTGAAATTATAATTGAAGATGATGATTCAATTAATTCAATTTTAAAAAATGATTCCAATAAATTAAATTTATTTAATTTAAATTCAATTAAATTATTTAATTCAATAATTGAAATTTATTGGAATAAAATTCATATACCTGAAAATATTAATGAATTTAAAGATGAATTTAAAATTTATAGAAGAGATGTTGGTGATTTAATTGAATCAATTTTTCCAATTTTAAAATTTAAATTAATTAATAATTTTACAAATAATATAATTGAAAGTTTATCAACATCAACAACAACACAAATTAATGATATTGAATCATCATTATTTTTATTAAATTCAATTTTAATTAATTTTAATGAATCAAATTCATCAATTGAATTAATTAATAATATTAAAAAAATTTTAGATACAAATTTTTTAAATCATTTAAATGAATTAATTTTAAAAGATGAATTAATTAATTTATCATTATTTTATTTAATTCAAACAACAATAAATTTTTTATCATCAATTGATTGGTTTTATAAATTAAATACAAATTATTTACCATCAATTTTAAATTTTTTATTTAATATAATGTTATTAAATAAAAATGAATCATTTCAATTATCTTCATCAAAAGCAATTTCATTAATTTGTAATGATTGTAGATTAAATTTAATTGAATTTTTACCAAATTTTGAAAAAATTATAATTGATTTAATTAATCAAATTAATTATGAACCATTAATTAGAGAAAGAATGATTTTATCTTATTCTTCAATTATTCAAGGTATTAAAGAACCAGAATTACAAGGTGAATATTTAATTAAAATATTAGATTTAATTGATTTAAAATCATATGAATATATAATGAAATTAGGTGACGATGATAATGAAATTATATTAAATTATTTAATTAGTTTAATTACATCATTATCATCAATTGGTAAAGGTATGCAAATACCAGATGAATTTAATGAAATTTATAATGAAGAAGAAATTTTAAAAATTAAATTATATTGGAATTTAGATCCATTATTAATTCATAATAAAATTTTTAAAATTATTTCAAATTTTGAATTAAATTTTAAATTAATTAATAATTTAACAATAATTGAACAAATTAATTTAATTTTTAAAAGTGGATTAACTGAATCAATTAATGGATCATTTGTTTTAAATTCAAATTTAATTTTAAATTTTATTATAAATAAATTTGAAAATGGGGATGATAGCAATTCATTAATTTATCCATCATTATATAATTTATTTCAATCATTAATTATATCAAGTAATGATTTATCAATTGATTTAAATTTAACTTTAAAATTAATTTTTTTTAATAAATTAAATATAATTGAAAAAGATCCAGATTTAATTCAATCAACAATTCAATTATTTTCAACAATTATAGAATTTAAACCATCATTAATAATAATTGAAGATAATAATTTATTAATTAATATAATTGAATTTACAATTAATAATTTTAATAAAAATGAAAAATTTGTTTTAAAATCATTAGATTTATTTTGGAATAAATTAATTTTATTAAAAAAAGGTAATAGATCAAATCATATGTTAATTAAAAGATTATTTAATGAAACTAAATTAGGTTTTATATTATGTTTTAATTTATTAAAATTTATGTTTTTAACAAATAGATCAAATTTAGAATATTTTATTAATATTTTAAAAATTTTATTAATTAAATTTCCAAATTTAATTAAAAATTGGTTAATTGATTCATTTTTAAAATTAAATAATGAAAGATTATTAGAAAATTTAAATCAAATTGTTAATTATGATATATTTATTAAAAAATTAATTGTTACTAGAGGTAATAGAGAATCTAAAGTTATAATTAAAGATTTTTGGTTAACTGTTAATGGATTAATTGATTATAATAAATAAAATAACTTTTAATGTTTACTTAATTTTAATGAGAGAGATATTTATTTAAAGTATAAAAAGTAAGTAAGTGTAGTGTTAACAATGGTACAACGGTATCAAAAAATAGTAAAATACAAAAAAGGAGTAAAGAAAGGTTTTTAATTGTTTTTTATTTAAATTTTTTCAAGTAAATCACATAATGTATCAGCTTCTAAATTAAAATCAACTTTAGATAAACCAACAACACTAAATCTAGCTCTATCAACACCATTATAACTATCTAATTTACCTTTAATTCTAAAACTAAATTCATTAAAAGTAATATTTTCATTAACGAAATTTTTTAAACCATTTTCATTAATTTGATCATCTTTTAAATTTAATAATTCTTCAGCAGTTTTACCAACTAAAATTTTAGCTTGATCATCAAATAAAGTTAACCATAATTGACCAGTTGAATCAACAACAGAAATTGTTAATATATATCTATGATTTGGTTTATCAAAATTTTTTTCACATTTTTCACATCTCCAAGAACCATCAGGTTGTTCAATTATTTTTCTATTACAATTTTCATTTTGACAAGCCGGATAAGAGAAATTATCAGTTTTAATAAAAGTAATTGTTGCTTTTAAATTAAAAAAATCAGGTTTTTCATTATAACCTAATTTTAATTCATTAATTTTTAAAATAGTTTTTCTATCTAAAATAGATTGTTTTGTATTTAAATTTGAATTTGAACTTGAATCATTTCTTAAAGATTTAAATTGATCAGATTTACCTTCATTATCAAACCAACCTTTTAATTTATAAGCTTCAGGTAAATCAGGATCTTTTGTCATTGATGAAGTAGTTGATAAAGAAATTGATTTTGAACCATTAAATTCATTAATTCGACCACCTTTAAAAGCTAAAACAGAACCAATTTCATAATTAAATTCTTTAGCTTGTTTATTCCATAAACCAATTGAAATTGCAAAATGAGAATCATCAACAATAATAATATCTCTTCTATCAAATGGTTTACCAGTTGATCTAGCAATAATTTCTCTACAATCATAAACTTCTTTTAAAACACCAATTACATCAACATTTGAATTAGCAGGTAAATTTTGAATTTGATCTAATTTAATAAAATCAAATCTAATTTTTGGGACATTTGAATTTTCATCATCATCTTCACATAATTCAATTATTGAATCTTTATCAAATTGTAATTCATATTGATGATTTAAATTTGAAAATTGAGGTTTTGCCATTGACATTGA
This sequence comes from Ambrosiozyma kamigamensis, assembly GCA_030572235.1. NCBI lineage: Eukaryota > Fungi > Ascomycota > Pichiomycetes > Pichiales > Pichiaceae > Ambrosiozyma > Ambrosiozyma kamigamensis. The sequence continues at coordinate 9,511 of JAJLZM010000192.1, read as the reverse complement.
ACATTTTGAAATATAATAAATTTTATTTTCTTGTAATAAATCATAATATTTATCAACAACTTGATTAAAACCTGTTGCTCTAATTTCACTTGTTTCATCTAATAAATTAATATTAAATAATTTTCCTTCACCTCTTTGATTATGCCAAGTTCTAATATCACTTTTATAAGAGATTCTAGCTTTAATTGTCCAATTATTTTGATAAGGAGATAATTGATCAATTGAATATATATTATTAAATTTTTTCTTTTGTTTACTAGCATTAGTATTAGTATTATGTGTAGTATTGGTTGTTGTTGTTGTCATAGTATTATTATCATTTATTTCAGGTTTAACAGTAGGAGTACTATTATGGTTTGTTATAAAATCTCTATCAATTTGTTCAAATTTACCTTCAGGTTTTTCACCAATTCCAACAGAAATTGCTTTTTCAATAACTAAAAAGACTTTACCAGTATTAGTTGGAGCCGATTCATAACTTTGGATTTCTAAAACAGCATTTTTAGTAAAATTATCTAAAGAAGGTTGTTCAGGACTTGGTTTAAAAAGGCCATTAATTGAGAATTCACCATCATTTAACATTAATCTAATTCTAGCCCCATCCACGTCAGGAATGGATTTGTATTGATGGGCTTGCAAGTAGAATGGGGTCTGTGGTTGCTCACCTGCGACAATGGCACGTAGAGTACCTTTCTTTAGTAGGGAAATAGGGTTCATTGTTGTTGTTGGAAGAAGAAGAAGTTGTTAGAAGTTGTTGCCCTTTTTGCCCTTTCGAAATTGAATTGCAATTGAATTGAATAACGCGTCGCGCACGTGATCTAGTGTCAGGTGATTATTGCACGTGACTGGTGCTCGGATCCGGAACACGCCCAGAGTTTGGAGTAGGCTGAACACACAAGAATTAAAGAAGACAGAGATAAGTAAGACCAATAAGAGTACGTGTTTCAGTACATACAGTATCACTAATGGAAAGTCTTGGAGCACAGCGTAGTGTCATCATTATCCGCCAGTAACTGTAACTGTAACTGTAGCAGTAACAGTAGCTAGTAGTATTCCCATAGCCATTGATCACTTATCTCTTATAATCCGCACTAGTAAAAGGACCCTTTTTATTGTTACGTAAGCAGGTAGGCTGAGTTTACAAATTAGTATATTTATCTAACTGTTTCTTGAAAAAAGATTTATGATTTATTTCACGATTTATATGGTATTTATATGCTATTTAAATAATCCAATTCATCATGACAGAGGATATAGAAGCTCATCTATCTAACAAGTCTCACTTTAATATACCTTTGAATGAATTAAGTGAATTACATGATCCAAAATCTTTAAGAAAATTACATCAATTAGGTGGTATAACTAATTTAATTCAAGATTTATACACTGATTCAATCAACGGTTTACCAATACATTTACCTGATATTAATGAACGTGATCATAAATATGGTAAAAATCAATTACCTCAAAAAGTTCCAAAATCATTTATTAGATTATGTTTTGAAGCAATGAAAGATAAAACATTAATTATATTATCTGTGGCTGCTATTGTCTCATTAGCTTTAGGTATTTATGAAACTGTTGGTCAACCAACTGAATATGATGATGAAGGTAAACCTGAACCTAAAGTTGAATGGGTTGAAGGTGTTGCAATTATTGTTGCCATTTTAATCGTCGTTTTAGTTGGGGCTGCAAATGATTATAATAAAGAAAGACAATTTGTTAAATTAAATGCTAAAAAAGAAGATAGACAAATCATTGTTTATAGATCTGCTGAAAAACATTTTATTTCAATTAATGATTTAGTTGTTGGGGATTTAATTTATATTGAAACTGGTGATATTGTTCCTGCTGATTCTATTTTGGTTTCTGGTAATTGTGAATGTGATGAATCTTCTTTAACTGGGGAAACTGATACAATTAAAAAATTTAATGCTCAATTATGTTTAGATAATTTACCAATGGATGATGAATTAGATATTGGTCAATCTAAAAAAGTTTTAGATCCAATGTTAATCTCTGGTTCAAAATTATTAAGTGGTCAAGGTAAAGCAATTGTTACTGCTGTTGGTCAAAATTCAATGCATGGTAAAATTATGATGTCTTTATCTCATGATCCTGAAGTTACTCCATTACAAGAAAGATTAGATAAATTAGCTGATGGTATTTCAAAATATGGTATTTTAATTGCTGTCTTATTATTCTTTGTTTTATTCTTTAAATTTTGTGCTGATTTAACTTCTCGTTATAAAGATTTACAATCTTCTGAAAAAGGTTCCAAATTTTTAAATATTTTAATTACTGCAATTACAATTGTTGTCGTTGCTATTCCTGAAGGTTTACCATTAGCTGTTACTTTAGCTTTAGCTTTTGCAACTACTAGAATGACTAAAGATGGTAATTTAGTTAGAGTTTTAAAAAGTTGTGAAACTATGGGTGGTGCAACTGCTGTTTGTTCTGATAAAACTGGTACTTTAACTGAAAATAAAATGAAAGTTGTTAAAGGATTTTTAGGTAATGATAATTTTGATGATACTGCGGATTCAACTACTAATACTTCATTAGATATTATTCCAAATTTAAATAATGATTTAAAAAATTCAATTATTACTAATATTTTAATTAATTCAACTGCTTTTGAAAATAGATCAAATGAATTAGAAGAAGCTAAAACTGAAATTTTATTAAATCAAAATAAATCTTTTTTTGCAAAATTAATTAGATCAACAACTGTTTCTGATAATAAACCAGAAATTGATGATGATGAACCTTTTGTTGGTTCAAAAACTGAATGTGCTTTATTATTATTAATTAAAGATAAATTTAATTCAATTAATGATCCATTAGAAAAAATTAGAACTTTAGCAAAACCAAATATTGTTCAAACTATTCCATTTGAATCTTCAAGAAAATGGGGTGGTGTTGTAATGAAAATTGAAAATGGTTATAGATTTTATATTAAAGGTGCTTCTGAATTAGTTTTTTCAAGATGTAAATTTAAAATTAATTCAAATGGTGAATCAATTGAAATTAATAATGAAATTTCAAATCAAATTAATCAAAATATTACTAATTTAGCTGGTGATGCTTTAAGAACTTTATGTTTAGCTCATTTAGATTTTATTGGTTTAGAAAATTGGCCTCCAATTGAATTAAAATCAAATGATGATCCAAATTTAGCTGATGTTGATAAATTATTTGGTGAACCAATTACTATCGTTGATAAAGTTAATTCTAAAAATTTACCAAATATTATTATTAGTAATGAAAAATCTTCAATTGGTTTATCATTAGATTGTTTAGTTGGTATTCAAGATCCTTTAAGACCTGGTGTTAAAGATGCAATTGCTCAATGTCAAAGAGCTGGTGTTAGAGTTAGAATGGTGACTGGTGATAATATATTAACTGCTAGAGCTATTTCTAAAAATTGTGGTATTTTAACTGATGATACTTTACCAAATAGTTCAATGGAAGGTCCAACTTTCCGTAAATTATCAATTGAAGAAAGATTTAAAATTGTTCCAAATTTATGTGTCTTGGCTAGATCTTCACCTGATGATAAACGTATTTTAGTTGATACTTTAAGAAAATTAGGTGAAGTTGTTGCTGTTACTGGTGATGGTACAAATGATGCTCCTGCTTTAAAATTAGCTGATGTTGGGTTTTCAATGGGTATTGCTGGTACTGAAGTTGCAAGAGAAGCTTCTGATATTATTTTAATGACTGATGATTTTACTTCAATTGTTAATGCAATTAAATGGGGTAGAACTGTTTCAACTTCTGTTAGAAAATTTGTTCAATTTCAATTAACTGTTAATGTTACTGCTGTTGTTTTAACTTTTGTTTCTGCTGTTGCTGATTCTGATAATGGTTCTGTTTTAACTGCTGTTCAATTATTGTGGGTTAATTTAATTATGGATACCTTAGCTGCTTTAGCTTTAGCTACTGATAAACCTGATGATGATGTTTTAAATAGAAAACCAATGGGTAGAACTGCTCCTTTAATTTCAACTTCAATGTGGAAAATGATTTTAGGTCAAGCTTTTATGCAATTAATTGTTACATTTACATTACATTTTGGTGGTTCTAAAATTTTCTTTCCTAATGTTGATAATTTATTAGATCATCAAAGTTCACAATTAGATGCTTTAACTTTTAATACATTTGTTTGGTTACAATTCTTTACAATTTTTGTTGCTAGAAAATTAGATGAAGGTGATGGATTAACTAGAGTTAAAGATAGAGTTACAAAATCAAATTTATATTTCTTTGATCATTTATTTAGAAATTGGTATTTTATTACAATTGCTTGTATTATTGGTGGTTTTCAAATTTTAATTATGTTTGTTGGTGGTGCTGCTTTTTCAATCGCAAGACAAACTGGTGCTATGTGGGGTACTTCAATTGTTTGTGGATTTTTAGCTTTACCTGTTGGTTTATTAATTAGAACTATACCTGATGTTTGGGTTGAAAGAGTTTTCCCAACTAGAGCTTTTAATTTAGTTATGAATTTCTTATCATTTAAATGGTTACTTGCACCATTTAAGAAATTATTTAAAAAATCAAATAAAGTTACAAGTGATGAAGAAAATCAAACTCCAACTTCAACTGTTCTTGAAAATGAAAATGATAATGATAATTATTTATCTGTTAATAATAATAATAAGAATAAATTTGTTAGAACTCCTTCATCAAGTAATTCTGAAATGACTGGTACAACTGCTTTTTCATCTGATGTTGATGAAAAATGAAACAAATTAAATTAATTTATTTTATAAATTTTGCTTTTCTTGATTAATACTACTACAATTGCCTTAGTTAGTTCCGTGTTTTTTTGATTTTTAATTTTTTTTTGGTATATTTTGTTATTATTATTATTGCTTTGATTTTTATTTGTGTTTTGTTTTAAAGGTTTTAATAGTTTTTAAAGAAAAAAAAAACTTGTTGTTTTTTTGCTTTTCTTTTGCTTTTCTTGCTTTTCTTAGTTTGTATATTATAGTCTAACATTAGATTGAATTAATTAAATACTTTTTACTACTTTATCGATTATACAATATTACTGTAATTAATACTTTATTAATAAACCTCTTTTACCAGCAACATAAACATCACCATTATCAAAAATACTAAAATCATTAATTTGTTCATCATAACCAACTAAAACTTTAATTAAATTTCCATTTAATAAATTAATTATAATTAATGAATTTATATTTGGTATTAAACAATAAATTAATTCATTATTATAAATTTTAATCTTTGAAATATCACATTGACTATCACTAATTTTAATTAAATTATTTTCCCAAATTAATTCTTTTGTTAATTTATTAAAACATTTTAATTTTCCAATTTTTTCAAATCCAATTATTATTAATTCTTTATTAATTACAATCGAACTAATTGATTCATCTCCGTTGCCTGCTTTAAATTCTCCTAATGAACACCTTTTACCTAAATCCCATATACTAACAATACCTGATTGATGACCTGTATATAATACTTTTCCATCACATTCAAAAAACTTATCATCATTGTTATTATTATTGTTATTATTATCAATTGAACCATTCTCATCTATATCAATACATAAAACAGGATCATTAATATCTTTAATTCTTCTAATAGTCCAAATACAATCACCTGAACCACATTCCCAAATACAACATGAACCATCTAATGAACAAGTAATAAAATTTCTACCATTTCCAATTAATTTTAAATCAGTTATTCTTAATTTATGTTTATTAAAAGTTCTTGGATTATTACCTGAATCTAATGACCATAATTTAATTAAATAATCTAATGAAATTGTTAATAAAACTTTTTTACTTTTAAATATTTTTAAATTTATTATATCTAAATAATGTGCTTTTTCAATTAATAAGATTGATTTTAATTTATTTGATGGATTAGTTGATGATACAAGTTTATTAATTGAACCATTTGAATCACCAATTATAATAGTATTATTAGTATTATCATCAATAAAACCATCAATTGATGTAATTGTAGTTGTATTATCTAATGAATAATATATTTTTGGAAATTCAATCTTAAATGATTGTAATTCATAATTAATTTCAAATAAATTACTATTTAATTGTTTAAATTGTAATTGATTATCTTCAATACATTGAAAATTTGATTTTGTGATGGCAATTGTATAACGTTTTCCATTAATTCTTAACCAAATCGACTCATTTAAAACATGGCCTAGTTTAATATCATTCAACACTTCTATGAAATCATGCTGTATCGTTATCTGGGATATTTGTGTCATTGTTTGGGAGATGTTCAATTGATTTTTGTGAAATTCTGTGAAAATTGAAGTTTTTACTAGTGAAATGAAATCAATTTAGTGAGAATCTGAGAAAACTACAGTTTAACTAGTTATTTCTTTCTAACAACAACAATACAACAAGAATGGACTCAAACACAGTGTCATCCAAAGAAAATGAAGTGCTATCAATGTTCTTTGACGAAAACTTCGTTCCTCATGATTACTTGGATGCTTTATTTACATCATCATTAAGAACAACACCACAATTAAGAAATAGTTCAAATGAATTTGCAAGTTTATCAAGTTTAAAATCATTACAAAACAAATGTTCATCATTATTAACACATTTAGACTATTATACAAATGAATTAACAAGAGAATTTGAAACTAATTTAAAAGAATTACAAAATTCAAATTCAATTATTTCTTATTCTTCAACAAATCCAAATTTATTATCAAGAGTTCATAGTAGAAGAGCATCAATTTCTAGATCTAGAGCACAAAGCAATTCTGGAGATTATGGAATGGTTGGTATAATGAGATTAGAATATTATATTGAAAATTTATCATCTTCAATTAATTCATTAAATAGAGATTTATCAGATGTTAATAAGAAAATTGAATTATTAACAAATAGTACTGAAGAAAATGATGATGAAGTAATTGAAGATTTACAAAAACTAATAAAGATTAAATCTAGAATTGAAGAAGTTTTAGAAATATGTCAAACTGTTAAAATGCTTGTAGCATCAGGAATTGAAAATTCACCAAATTCAAGTGAAATTGGATTAGCACCAACTGGAGGAATTAATAATAATAATAATAATATTGATAATAAAGATAATGAAATGAATTTCACATTTACAATAGATGATTTTGAAACTGCTTTAAGTATATTAGAAGAAATTATAATGGAACAAATTAGTGATGAAAGAAGAAGAGTTAAATTAGATCAAGAACAAGGTAAAACAATTGAAATTAATGAAAATTATTTAAATACATTACAAAAAATGATTGATTTATTACCAGTTTTTAAAAATTTAAATTCATTTTATTCTACTTATAATCATTTTGTTCAATTTTTAGAAAATGAAAAAAAAAGATATTTAAGTATTTATAATAAGAATTAGAGCTAGTGTTCTTCAATATAAAAAGCGAAAACATGAAAACAATTAATATATTAAAAAAAACAAAAAACAAGAAACGATTATTAAAGTAAAATAGTAAATAAAGTAAATAAAAAGGTTTATGATATCATTGATTTCTAACACCAGAAATTATAAATTCTGTAGTATAAAGGTTTAGAACGTATATAAGCTTTTCTATCAGCAACTTCTTCTCTTAATAAAGCAAGATCATCAGGATGACGTCTACCACTATCTAAATCAATTTGTTTCAAAGGAGTTAAGAAAACATTCCAAGTACGTTTATAAGTTTTATAACTAATATAAACAACAATCATAATTGGAATTGATAAACAATATTCAAAGAATTGTTCAACATCAGCAGAACCACCAATTGGGAAAATAGAAACATAAATTTCACCAGCAATTAATAAGAAAGTAAGTAAACAACCTAAATAAGAACCATAAATACCAACTTGACTTGTAAATATTAATTCACCAGTATCTCTACCTTGAGCTTTTAAAGCCCATCTAAATCTAATATGAGAAAAGCAAATACAGAACCAAGTAAAGAATGAAGAAATAGAACATAAAGCAAATAACCAAGTGAAAACAACACCTTCATTAGTAGAATCAACTAAGAAACCTAATAAACCAAAGACAGCACAAAGTGCAATAGCTGCTAATGGTCTACCTTTTTTATCAACATAACCCATAATTGATGGTATTTCACCAGTTGCACCTAAAGCTTGGAAAACTCTTGAAGCAGCATAAACACATGAATTACAAACTGAAGTAACAGCAACTAAAATAATAACATTCATGAAATTTGAAACACGATCAGCAAAAGCAGTACCAGTATTTGATAAAGCAATAACAAAAGGAGAAGCAGTAATATCTTCAGAAGTAGAACCATTTAATAAACGTTCATCGTTATAAGGAACTAAACAAGCAATAACAACAGCAGTTGTAATATAGAAAAGTGCAATTCTCCAAAACACTTGTTTAGTAGCTCTTGCAACAGAAGAGACATCACGAGACTCAGCAGCACATAAAACAGAAAGTTCAGCTCCTCCAAATGTGAATGCAGCACTAACAAAGGTGTTACAAATTGATTTAAAAACAGGATCAACAAAAGAACCAGGATCATGCCAATATTTAGCACCAATATAACCTTGAGTATTACCTGGTCCACCACCACAAATTAAAACTATACCAATGATAATGAAGATGATGATAGCAATGACTTTAATTAAAGATAAAAAGAATTCAGTTTCTCCATAATATCTAACACCTAATAAATTCAAAAACAAAATGAAAACATAAAAGACAGCAATCCAAACAGCAGGGTCAGTTGAAGAATCCCAATAACTTATAGTCATGGCAATACCAATCAATTCAGAAGGAAAAGAGATCAACCAAGATAAAGCATAATTTGTAGAGACAGTAAAACCTAAACTTCCTTCCAAAAATCTTCCAATATGAGTTGCAAATGAACCACTGACAGGATAAGCCACTGAAAGTTCAGCTGCTGATTGACAGACACAGTAGATTGCAGTACCAACGATGAAATAACTATCAGGATTAAGTAAAACAGAAGGTTAGTATTTGTAAAACATTAAAGTAATTATAACGTAAAGTCTTACGTAATATAACATTATCAAAAAAATGAACATACCCAATCAACATAGCACCAGGACCTTCAGAAAGAGAGTATCCCAAACTAATGAATAAACCAGTTCCTATAGTCTGTATTTGATATTTGTTGAATTTAGTTAGTATATTGTAAATAAATAAATTTTTTTGATTTTTTTTTCTCATAAATTAAATTATACATACTCCTCCAATTGCAATCATTTGTAAGATTCTACCATTAAATGCTTTATTTAAAGGTTGGTTAGCTAGAATGACTTGTTTTCTTTGTTCTTCAGTCATTGAATCTAAATCATATGCAGATAAATCGACTTCTTGTCTTTTAAAAGAGTGTAAAACTCTTTTATAAACAGGTTGTTTTTCACCAACATCTTGTAATGAAGCACCTGAATTATAAACTATATTTTCAGATTCGTTGTAAAAGTCTTCTTCTTCCTTTTGTGTCATTGTT